>JAWRVZ010000060.1:597500-605000 GCA_037043235.1 Rhodeus uyekii
ACGTAATATGTACACTATGTACTTTGGCAGTGATAAACCAATCACAGAACATTACGTAATACGTACAGTTGGACGCTGGCAGCGATAAACCAATCAGAGAACATTACGTAATATGTACAGCATGTATGCTTTGTGAGATGAATTGAAACCGTAAACTGCCTGAAATTCATCAGGATGAGAGATAAAGACACCAGCAAAAATGTTGATTGATAAGCGAATATGCTCAAGGAAGCTTGTATTACATCATTTCGTTATACTGTACTTGTACATGTGTAATGACAATAAACTTGAATTCAATCTAATTAATGAATGCACAGGAGGGACGAGTCAGATTTGTGCGGGGAGTCAGATTTCGGTACAACACCTGGATGTTTGATGGCGAAATTGCCCAGCTGTTCAATTCAGTCACAGAAGATGATGACTTTGATGGATTGATTAAAACATAATGTGAGTGTATTGTTAAATAGTAGAATAAGTTCAACTAAACTCATTGTTTTGCTTCCATTACCTTTTTTATAGATCGTATGCTTTAGTACACGCCTTAGAATCCGGTGCACCTTATGTATGGATTAAGTACAGAAATAGACCCATAATTGAGACTGCACCTTATAATCTGGTGCGCCTTATAGTGTAGAAAATACGGTACATAGAGTAAGAGACATTTAGAGTCCTCATTCCTCGTACCTGTGCCGTCTCCTCCTCTTGTCTTCTCTTCTCCTCCTCGGTCTCCACCAGACGTTGTTTAGTGTTGAGCAGTTCTTTGTTTAAAATGTCAGCTTTGTCCTCGGCCTGAGAATGCAACACTTTTTTAACACACAAGATCTAAAGAAGAGACAAACGTATAGTGTGATAACTAGTGTAGAAATACCTGGTCCAGGTCATTTCTCAGTGCTATCTTGCTGGTCACCAGCTCATGGGCAAGATCATCGTTTTCCTGCTCCAGACGCATGCTGGCCTCCTGCAGTCGCCGGTTTTCTCTCTGCAGGGACACATACACAGTTATTTTATTACTTTATTGAGGAGAACTCGTGCCGGTTAACAGACGGAGACTCACAAGACAAGCTAGCTTTGCACGACCTACAGAACAATTTCCAAAGCACTCACATGTAAGCAGAACAAATGTGTATGAAAGTGCACGATTGTGTAAACTGCACCATTTTCCAATACATGAATGCAACAAATAAAAATGAATTTTGTCACTATAATTCTCCAACGAATTGTTTTGAGTTCACTTTTTTTGTCAGCACAGAGCAAATGCAAAAAATGATTTAAAATTGCTATATAAAATAATAAAAGTAAAAAATGATAAATATATAGTATTTTTTAATGATATATAAAAAACTATATACAGCAAATAAATTAAGATAAGTGTAAATAAATTACCATATATAAAATTATAAAACACTATAATAAAAAATACAGATAGTTAAATTAATAATAGCAAATAAATAATCAATAGTAAAAATATAAATTTGTAAAAGATTATAATAGTACAAATTATAGATTGGCAACAAAAAGTTAAGACAAATAAAAAAAAAGAGAGCATAAAATAGTATAAGACTATAGCAATTAATATAATGACGGCAAATAAAGATAATGCCAGTAAAAATAAAAATTGCAATTGCAATTGTAAAGAAAATTACATATAATAATAATAATAATAATAAATATAGCTGCTAGCAGCCATCACGGGGCCAAGCGCAAGGAGGGCATTAAATGTCATGCCGACATGGCTGGCATCATCAGACCAACGGCAATAAGAATCTAAAGACATTTCAATATGACAAGTCTAAATGGCTGAAAAATCAACAATACGGTCTTTAGTAATTTGATTTAATGGTTTATCACGTTCGACCAACAGGCAGCGCTGTAACCAAATTGTAGTGTCAATTCATGTGGTACATTGAGAGTGTGGTGACATTGACACATGCAGAGTTTGCTTTCAATTGGGTAAACCATTGCTGACAGAGCACTAAAGTCATGTGTTTGTTAAACATAGCATCTTATAAGAAAAATCGAAATGGCAGACGCTCAAAATGGCCGATATGGGAAAATTTGGTATCACAGGGCTCGGCATGTCCCACTGGATCCAAAGACAGCAGTTTCATGATTTTTAGACAAAGCGTTCAGGAGTTATAATCAAAAATGTCAGTTTTTAAATATCTCCTGACCACTAGGGGGCAGAGCGCCAAAACTCTGCAGGTAGCCTCAGACCGTGATTGACATAACACACACCAAGTTTGGTCAGAAAACGCTAATGCGTTGCGGAGATAAAGCCTCAATTTAATTTTTGCGACCATTACGTCGGATTCTTTCGCGAGTTATTCGTAAACGGTTTGACATATCAACTTTCTTTGGATAACTTTTTGTCAGCATGGTCTAGAGATGATGTGGTTTAATTTTGGTGAAAATTGGACAAACGGTTTGGGAGGAGTTTGAAAAAGTAGGTTTTTAAAGAAAAACAACATGGTGGACAAGAAGTTTGGCCGACTATGACAAATTTGGTATCTGTGTTCTCGGTTTGACCCAAGGAACGTATAAAGATAATTTGTTTTACCATAGGTTAATGCACTCAAAAGTTATTAGCATATTTGTAAATTTGGTTATAATTTTTGACCACAAGGGGGTGCTGCCTCGAAACTTTTTGAGTCGTATCAAGGTTAGGTGCCGAAGACACATATTGAGTTTCGTAACGATACGCCAATATCTTTGTTAAATATAGCAATTTATGACAATATTCAAAATGGCCGACACTCAAAATGGCCGATATGGGAAAATTTGGTATCGCACGACTCGGCATGATGCACTGAATCTAAAGAGACCAGTTTTATTATTTTTGGCCAAAGCGTTCAGAAGTTATAAGCAAATATTTAACTTTTTCATATCTCCTGACCACTAGGGGGCACAGCGCCAAAACTCTGCAGGTAGCCTCAGACCATGATTGACATAACACACACCTAGTTTGGTCAGAAAACTCTAATGCGTTGCGGAGATAAAGCCTCAATTTCATTTTTGCGACCATTACCTCGGATTCTTTCGCAAGTTATTCGTAAACGGTTTGACATATCAACTTTCTTTGGATAACTTTTTGTCCACATTGTCTGGAGATGATGTGGTTCAATTTTCGTGAAAATCGGACCAACGGCCTAGGAGGAGTTCGAAAAAGTAGGTTTTTCGTAAAATTCAAAATGGCGGGAAAATTTTTATGACGGAAAATGACGTCATAGGGTGCAATCGAATCGTCTTGAGCCAAGGAATCAGTGGACGAAAGAATTTTGTTTCTAGGACATACGGTTCAAGAGTTATTTACGTAAACGTGAGTGCAACTTTGGACAGTTGGTGGCGCTAGAGACATTGAGTTAGAGACTTCAAATTTGCTATGGTCAATGATTGGCTTGTCCTCTATCAGTGTGCCAAATTTTATCATTTTCCCGCAAACGGTTCTATGGCCTTACATAGACTTCCATGGCGGAAGAAGAAGAAGAAGAAGAAGAAGATGAATAATAATAATAAAGAACCGGAACGGAAACAATAGGTGCCTCCGCACCTTCGGTGCTTGGCCCCTAATAATAATAATAATAATAATAAAGAAAACAACAGAAAAGATAATACTAAAAATAATAAATGACTATATAATGGTACAAATATGATAAACATGTAATTCAAATAATAATATAGTAGTTAAGATAATATTAGAAAATGATTACAAAAATGATCATTAAAAATAGATTCAATGAACAGGCTGTGGACTTCAGGCTGCAGACATTGAATGCATTCATTCATGTTTGTATATTACTTATTCCAAAAATTATTTAATTTCGACATAACTCATAATTCAATAGACTGTCCCTCCCAAATGAAAGCAGGAAACATCCAAAAAGCTGCACATTGAATATAAGACTTAAAAAAAGAAGAAGACAAAAAGCCATATGTAAAAAGACTTGGATCACATGCTGATCTAGGAACAGTTTTTCACATCGACTCTTGAGAAATCACACTAAATGACCAGAGCGTGACTTCTGCATTAACTGATTAGAGAGCTGTTTAGTCACAGGGAGTCTCCACACTGCCTCACATGACACACATTTCCTTATCAGGAAGGGGAAAGCGGTCATCTGACTTCCATTTACACAAACACACACACACACACACACACACACACACACTGCTGGTTAGGTTGTGCACAGGAGTTGATGTAACATGGAAGGCTTGAGCCATCATGTCATATGGATCAGAGAAACAAACACGCATGCAGGCAGATGTTAGTAGCCAATGAAGCGCTGGTGGGCTGAAGGCTTACCTGCACCGTCGACCCCAACACAGTCAACACTACACCCACTAGAACAAGAACCGCAGAGGCCTTCCCCATCCAGCACCGCCCGACACATACAACACCGCCTGTCCATGCTCCACCCCCCGCCACAGATCATTGGTTAAATGGGTGAGTGAGGGAATCTCATTGGTTAGATGGGTGAGTGAGGGAGAGGGTAAACAGGAAGTGATAGCAAGGAAACCACTGAGTAATGGAGCTTCCTTTAATAGCATGCTTGGCTTTTCAACACTGCACGTTGCTTGTGAAAGCAGACGTTCACAAAAATATTTTAAAATGTCCAAAAGTTTTACAGGATTACACTTTTTTTCTTCTTCAAGCTTACAAAAAACAACTAAAAAAATGAATACATTCAATATATGCGATCCATTTAAATAAAAACAAACATGTTTTTGCCTTTTTAACATTTTGGTTAATGTAAACATGAAAAAAACAAACAAGGCACTTAAATAAAATAGGTGTCACTCTTTCCTTCATTAAAATGCTCAAAAAATAAATTAGAATATTTGGTGTACAAAACAAGAATCTACAGTGCGAATGTTTGGTGAGCGTTTTGCTCATTCCCTGCGACGTACAGCGTCTGTGGTTTCCAGTGCAGCCCGTTACACAGTCCTGAACTGAGACAAAGTGAGACGAAGATGAAGATGAAGGTAGGAGGCGAGGATGAGGACTGGAGGAGGGGAGGCTAAATCAGGTTCCTGCTTACCTGATATCTGTCTATGGGGTCTTCCTGCGTCAGCTGGCTCTCTCTCAGAGACTGATACTCCTTCTCAAACTTCTTCAGCTTTTTTGTTGGCACCTAAGAAAAACATCCACAAATATGTTGTTTAATATATTAAATGATATATGAATATATTTGGCGATATTTGGTATCTGATACCAAGTAAATACAGGTCCAGTATCACCAATAGCGATACTTCTTACTTTTAAAAGCATGCGCTTGGAACTTACAGGTACTTTCCTTTAGGGAAAGCAGTGTGTCATGATATTGGAGTTGAATGCATCATTAATATTCTAAATTTAAATACATTTTCATGACTACTAAAAATCTGTGACATGAGCTCTTGACGAGGCTGTAATTAGTCAACAATTCCAGAGCACAACACAATCCATTTGAAGTTTTAATGTCTTTATCATCTTTCTGGGGCTTGAAAGGGGTAGTTGCATAGACACCGATGGAAAGCACAGAATTTATCACAAAGATGAACGAAAGTCTTACGGGTTTGAAACAACACAAAGGCAAATAATTAAAGACACTTTTTCATTTTTGGGTGAACTAACCCTTTAAATATTATAGTAATTTTATTTATATTTATTATTTATAGAACGGTGAGAACAACAGGACATTATAATTTTCAAAATATGTAAAAAAAATCTAAAGACTTTTATTATACACAAAATACACCACTTTATATTTCATGAAATGATACAAAGTAATTAAAAAAATAATGTATCAATTTACAAAATACAGTGGAACCCGGTTATGTCGACGGTCTCAGGGGTTGCAAAAAAGCAGTAGAGATAACCGAGGATCGAGATAAACAAAAGCCAATATGCCGATTTGTTTGATGAAGCGATCGGCATGCTATAAAAATGTACATACACTGTATATGTTTGCTAACAACAAAAGGCATATGAGCACCAACTAACAGCAGAGATTTACCAGTATACAATAAAAAACACCTTCAATTCTCGATACAAACCTTTAATTATATTCTCCAACATTGCAAACACAATTTCACAAGTCACAACACACATAAACACATTCGCTCATAACACAGTAATTTCGCTCGGACACAGTTCTGAAAGTATTGTACACGCGGTTACTATGGTTTCTTTACAAAGTCTAAAATGCTTTGTTGCTTTTTGCCTTTAATGGTCTGCTTGAAAACAAATGTTTCTAAGCTTCTATCAGTAACAACGTCTTTGTCGATGTCAATGTAATCTGGGAATTCCTGGACAGTGAAGGCGAACTCCTGTGCCTCCTCTTCCAAGATAGCATCTGTAAAGCTTGATTTTTACGTGTGTTTTTCTGCGACTGCACGGCACTGCGCCACAAGAGTGAGTGAACCGTCATTGCGGTGAGCGACCATACGGACTGATGAACGTACAACGCGAACTCAGCGCATGTGCAGTGAACTCTGTACAATCATTAGTCACGGGGATCGAGATAACTGATGTTAAGTGGCAAATTTGTCCCTCTTTTTTGCTCGAGATATCAGGATTCGACGACATAAAAGAATCGACAAAACCAATAAGAAAATGTTAAGACAATGAGGGAATTTGGCGGTTCCACTTCAAAACCGTCGACATAACCGGGTTGGCGAGTTAACCGAGCTCGAGATAAGTGGATTCCACTGTATATAAAGACTATTCACTAAAATAAAGTAAACTTAAAAGTAAAAATCATTATAGATATTATTATTATTATTGAAAGGGTAGGACACTACTTAAAATATCAAGGGTGCAAATTTAAAGAGGTCACACTTGCATGACAATGCATTTAAATATATACATATACACACACATACACACACACACATATATATATATATATATCCTTGCTACATAAAAAAGAAGAAAAAGTAGTGTGTGGACACACACACATGCGCAACCATTTCTCCTATTTTTTATTGAGCAAGGATGGATCAAATTGATCTTTCCACACTTCCTTAACTAAAGCAAAAAACAAAACCATCTCAGGAGGCTTTAAAAGCGCAGCGCTCGTGTCTGTTGCTATGGCAGCACAGCCAGAGTTAGCATGGAGTCTCTGAGGGGGGGAGCACGCTCACTGAAGCCGGTCCTGAGGGGCTCTCTCTTCATCCGGGTTTACTCGCTGCTTTACTGCAGGGGACTTTGTTTATTACAGTCTTCATTCAGCAGGTCTGGGATCAGTTTTGATAAAGCCTTTTATAATTAGCTTCTTCACTCGAGTTTGAAACTGCTCACACACAAAGCAGAAATGTGCAATGCAACCACAACAGCATTTTGAACAAACAGACACTTGGTTGGTTTCCACACAACATGCTTGCAAAACGTGTATTACACCAACAGTGTTCTCAGTCATTTATAGTCTCAGGTCCAAAAAGCACAAAAAAAGGAGGCTTCTTTTTCTCTTATCTCTCACTGCATCACTTCTTCTGAACAGCAGCTCATTGTTGACCGTCATC